>JAVTVY010047086.1:0-22485 GCA_036873755.1 Hanleya hanleyi | reverse complement strand
GAATTTTTAGATTTTCTCTCTATACTGTATCACCATTATAAAACAATCTCATTATGGCACATTCTCAAGATTTTATTTTTTGGCTTCATGTCCCAAGTAGCATGGAATTGACCAATTGTATTTATTAATAAAATGTTTTTACCAACAGTGTTTAATGATGGTCAAAAATATTTTTGTTCAACATTTTATTTATATTTTTCAAATTTGTCATTTTCAAATTTTGGTCCAGAGCAAATCATATCTGATTCTTCATTAATATTTGTTGCATGAAGATACTTGCGGCGATATGTTCATTTTGAGAAATATGAAATTTTCCTGGAGTGGCATTAATCTTGTTTCAACAACTACAAAACGGAATGCACACTAGAGGACCACTTGCGAACGCTTAATATGGTGACATGACATGTTGTTGTTGTCAAAATGTGCCGACTGCCCTGTCAAATGATAGAACGAAATACCTGAAATTCCTTGTTCCGTCTGTCCAGATTCCAGAGCCATTCGCCTGAGTACAAATCCGACATGACATGGTATTGTCGGCCTCGTACTTCAACCACGGGAATCTTTTAATTCACCCCGGGGAGAATTTTTTCACTTCTACGCGTATCTTCTTTGGAGCCGATGCTCCAGGATTTACGTGCCGTTCTGGTAAACCTCGATTTGGAGTTCAAGCCAGGGAATTCCCAAACGGGGAAACACCTGACGTCGCTGAATGCGCGGGACAACAACAACAACAACGCTGTTTTGTACGACGAAGAATCCGAGTTAACCGGATACTTTTTTTACCTGATAACATTTTATTGCCTCTTTTAAACACAGATTACATCTTTCAATCCAACCCGTCTCAATTATAATGATTTATGTTTACAAAAACGTACCACCCGTCTCAATTAGACAATACCCGTCTCAATGTCACATTTACAAACTTCCCGTCTCAAAGACGGGGAGACGCATTGCTGGCTAATACTATGCATGTAGGGCATGCTAGGAACTGGCCAATCTTCATAAATTAATATCCTATCAATGCTCCCCAATCGTACATGTCGCTATATAGGATCTTACGTATTTCAATTGAATTTGGTGTTCTGAGCGCCCATATATGGATATTTAATAGCATTATGACATCATGGTCGCATCTGGACTCATCCATTTGCAGTCAGGGAGGGGAGATAGGTTAACTGTGGATCATTTACCCCAATGTTTACACCAAAGATCAGTCCATATATTTACCCCGTATTATGGCGCCACAATGTCGGCACCGTGGCAACATGAAAAGACACCCCTCCAGCGAGCCGGATATTTCGGCTGAGCCAGCCAAAAATCCTTTGTCATCAATGTTTCCTTCAAAGAACTATGAAGCGTTCTCGGGATTGGTTAACACGCAAGTTACTGCAAGTCTGTTAGATCCTACAAGCGACAGTATCCAAATGGGGAGCAGATAGGATTTAATTGTCCTCCGCCACGAAGTGGTGGGAGGACTTGGAAATGCTAGCCGTCCGTCCTTCCGTCCGTCCGTCCGTCCGTCCTTCCGTCCGTCCTTCCGTCCGTCCCACATCTTGTGAACGCGATATCTTGAGAACAATTCGACCAATCGACTTCAAACTTGAGAAGGTGCTTCACATCAGTTAGACGGCCATTGGTATTGATTTTCACTGAGGTACGTAATCCAAGATGGCCGCCATCGACCATATTGGATTCTGTCCGTCCCACATCTTGTGAACGCGATATCTCAAGAACAATTTGACCGATTGACTTCAAACTTGAGAAGGTGCTTCACATCAGTTAGACGGCCATTGGTATTGATTTTCACTGAAGTACGTAATCCAAGATGGCCGCCATCGACCATATTGGATTCTGTTCGTCCCACATCTTGTGAACGCGATATCTCAAGAACATTTCCACCAATCAACTTCAAGCTTGGGAATGTTCTTCACATCAGTCAGACGGCCATTGGTATTGATTTTCACTGAGGTACGTAATCCAAGATGGCTGCCATTGACCATATTGGATTCCATCCGTCCCAGATCTTGTGAACACGATATCTCGAGAACAATTCAACTAATCGACTTCAAACTTGGGAAGGTTCTCCACATCAGTTAGATGGCCATTGGTATTTATTTTCACTGAGGTACGTAATCCAAGATGGCTGCCATTGACCATATTGGATTCTGTCCATCCCACATCTTGTGAACGCGATGTCTCGACAACAGTTTGATCAATGCACTTCAAACTTGAGAATGTGCTTCGCATCAGTTAAACGGCCATTGGTTTTGATTTTCACTGAGATACGTAATCCAAGATGGCTGCCATGGACCATATTGGATTCACTCCGTTCCACATCTTGTTAACACGATATCTCAAAAACAAATCAACCAATCGACTTCAAACTAGGGAAGGTTTTCACATCAGTTAGACGGCCATTGGTATTGGTTTTCACTGAGGTACATAATCCAAGATGGCTGCCATTGACCATATTGGATTCTGTCCATCCCACATCTTGTGAACGCGATATCTCGAGAACAGTTCGACCAATCGACTTCAAACTTGAGAATGTGCTTCACATCAATTAGACGGCCATTGGTATTGATTTTCACTGAGGTACAAATCCAAGATGGCTGCCATTGACGATATTGGATTCCATCCGTCTCGGATCTTGGGAACGTGATATCTCGACAACAATTTGACCAATCAACTTCAAACTCGAGACGGTGCTTCACATCAGTTAGACAGCGATTGGTATTGATTTTCATTGAGGTAGTATGTAATCCAAGATGGCTGCCATTGACCATCTTGGATTTCACTCACCCATATTGTACCCATCTGTGTTGTGAACGCGATATCTTGATCTATTCCACTCATCGATTTATAAACCTCACCATCCACAAATCCATATACAACTACAGACTTACATTCCAGTGTTACACTACCCATTACTGCTTCCCAAACCTCCTCAAATTGTCTCAACAATTCCAGATGAACGTCTCTTTCCACATACACATATCAACTTTCCAAGTTATATTTAAGGAGATATTGGAAGCGTATATGCTGTATGCTCTCAAACAGGCTACTTGGCGGAGGACCTGCTAGCTACTCGGCTTGTTTTAATTAGATTGGGAACTGGCATAAGGCATTCCAAACAGAGAGGCATGGTACATGTCGTGTCCGGTCTACAGTTCTAATTTTTGGTGAGTGGATACCCTATGGGGAGACGATGTGTCGCATACCAAAATGAAGGTCAAGGTCAGAGGTCAAAGGTCACTGGCCTAAAAAACAGGAAATCACTGAAATGTTCGTGTCCAGTCTATATCTGTGAACGTTTTCTATCGACAGTTGCACTTTTTTGTGAGTGGATACGCCAGGTGGAGACGATGTGTCGCGTACCAAAATTGAGGTCAGAGGTCAAAGGTCACTGTTGCCTAAAATCAGGAAATATTGATCGTTGACAGTTTTCTATCTACAGGTCTAATTTTTGGTGAGTGGATGCCCTAGGGGGGAACGATGTGTTGCATACCAAATGTAGGTCAAGGTCAGAGGTCAAAGGTCAGTGTGACTGAAAAATCAGGAAATCATTAAAAATTTCTTCTTTTTTGTGAGTGGATTCAATAGGAGGAAATGAAGTGTCGCATACCAAAATATAGGTCAAGGTCGAAGGTCAAAGGTCACTGTCCCCAAAATCAGGAAATTATTAAAAATAACATTTCTTTGTATCAGTAGATACATTAGGGGGACACGATGTGCACATATCAAAATGTAGGTCAAAGGTCAAGGTCACTGACCCCAAAATCGTGAAATGGTTAAAAATCATGATTTTTTTTTAGCCCATTGAGAAATTACGGGTAGCCGTTTTGTCATGTACCAAACTTTAGATCCAGGTCAATAGTCAAGATCACTGTGACCCCAAAATCAAGGTCAACGGTCAGTGTGACGTAAAAATCAGGAAATCATTAAAAATTACTAATTTTTTGTGAGTGGATTCAATAGAGGGAAATGAAGTGTCGCATACCAAAAAATAGGTCAAGGTCAAAGGTCACTGTGACCCCAGAATCAGGAAATTATTAAAAATAACATTTTTTTTTGTGTCAGTAGATAAATTAGGGGGACACGATGTGTCACATACCAAAATGTAGGTCAAGGTCACTGTGACCCAAAAATCGTGAAATTCTTTGTGTCCATTGAGAAATTACGGGCAGACGGTTTATCATGTACCAAAATTTAGATCAAGGTCAGTAGTCAAGGTCACTGACTCCAGAATCAAGAAATCTTTAAAAAGTTTTTTTTTGTTTCAGTGGATACATTAGGGGGACATGATGTGTCATGTGCCAAAATGTAGGTCAAGGCCGAACATCAAGGTCACTGTGACCCTCAAAATCATGAGATTGATAAAAATCATGATTTTTTTCTGTCCATTGAGGAAAGACAATGTGTCGTGTACCAAAATTTAGGTCAAGGTCAAAGGTCAATGTCACTGTGACCCCAAAATCAGGAAATCATTACAAGTCACATTTTCATATGCCTGTCGAAGACAAGGGCATGTAATGGCATACTAATGCGATGTTGCATTCTATCCATTCATCCATTAACATTTGTTGTCCATGCGATAACTCTAGTTTCAAGGTATGGATTGGTACCAAACTCGCATGGCAAAGAAGAGCCATACATCAATCAGTCAAAGGTCAAGGTCACAGTCCTCCAAAACTGAATCAAGGTTAGCTGACTATATCAGGGCGCGAAATGTTCGGGTGTCCACCTGTCGATGACAGGTAGTATTTATGTGCGACAGGTAAAAAAAATAAATGACCCGACAGGTAGAGATTCGGTCAATAAAACAGAAATATTGTCCGCGTACTTTCGCCATCATTTGTCAATGTCCGCCACGAAAAGGGCCAATTTGATTGAACGTGCATGGGTGTCCCCGATTCTGAACAGTTTTCGCAACTGCGCATGCTTAAAAGGCTCGGGCGTACACAATTCAGTGTGCAATCGTGTCTGCTCACAGCAACTTGCATGAAACACGCATGCGCGAGTAATGCGGTCATACCGTTGCCATAGGTTACTACCGTCTGTCAGACGTCCGTCATTGTCTTTGGTTTTGAATGCAATAGATCAAAATGGAGCGTTTTCTAACTCGTACAAATGCGGGTGATGCTTTACAGCCCAGTCAAGAAGACGAGACTGCATCGCAAGCTGGCGAGGGCATTTCAAGTACAACAGACGAGCCGATAGAAGCGTCTCCGACGCCGGCAAAAAGGAAACGAGTGTTCAAATTTAACACGTACAACATGACAACTTCTCCTTGTGTTAATATTTTTATTTAGAAACAGTTACAGCAAGTCAAATACAAGTTAGTACAAGACGTGAACATATAGAATAATTTCATCACTATTCGCATATATATATATAATTATTGTGTACAGGTAGAAAATAGAGGAGACAGGTGGGAAAAAAAATTACCTGTCCCATGAGACAGGTGGAAAAAATAAAACATTTCATGCCCTGCTATATGTGTTAGGTTGAAATATTCCCTACATTCTCTTCCCTACATGTACATGTATATGGCATTTGTCCTGTGGAGTTCTCTCGTGTTTGAAACAGCTACATTTAGCTAAACGGTTGTGAAATATAAACCATACATTTACTAATTTAACGGAGAGAAGGGTCCTTTATGAACTTCATACCTGTTTATTAAGAACAAAGGTTTACTTCATCACTTTCTTCTTCCTTCATTAAAAAATCTCTCGCCTGAAAGAAATCCATTTGCAGGAAAACTACTATTTTCTTGTGTTTTGACTATTGTCGATTTCTGTGTGGGATATGTGAGCTCTCGGCTCTTGCTCCAAGGTCAACTAGTTACCAAAAGTTAAGCTCATTTTAGTTTATCATTCAATATAAGATGTGATACATGTTACATTCTCAGAAGCACAAAATTGTTGACCTTTCTCTGGATTGCTAGCTACCGATTGGAATCAAGGCTATTAAGCAAACTTGAAATTTGGACCAATGTAATTCCAGATATATACGGGCATATATTGAAGCCCCTTGGGCTCTTGTTGAAACTTGGCAGACAAAAGATGGCTAATGCCATATCATGCAATGGCATGAGGGGAATGGCATCCAGTTGGAACTCTAATCCATCCAGACCAGAACACTACACTCGGTACCGTGTATCTCATTTAGATAACTGGCATACATGCCTTTCCTATCATGCCCTAATTTCAAGAAGCTCCCTTACTTTCCTCAGAATTACTTTAGATGGGTAATACATTGACAAGGCAAGTGACACATTGCAATGCGATATGGAAATTTTCTTCTGGTGTCAAATGATACAATATCTCAGTGGTTTATTGTTAATTGAAAGCTGATTGAAAGTTCTCTCATTGGAACAAATGGACTATGTACATGTAGAATGGTTCAATATTGTCAAACAACAGATTCACTATGCATGTCGTATATTATTAGATTATCCTGGCATAAGCATATGTGTAGCAGCTGTGAATTAGGCTGGTAACAAGTCCCAGTAAAGGCTCTATCACCCCAATTTGAATCTGATTAACTAAATGTTACATTGAATTATACAGAAAATTAATATAATTCTCCGTAATTTGGTTCAAGAACTAATTTCACAAAGAATTGTTCACAAGTTTCATTTTTCTTCAAATTTTGCAATAGAATGTCTAATAACCATTCAACTGAAAATGTTGACGACAATACTCCGTTTTTGCGTAGAAGTGGTTTAGTGTTTATGCACAAACAGGTGTGATCAGAGATGTTTTCGGCAAAATGTTTGGCCCACATCCCAGCAACCCTCGAGTCAGATTACATCAGCCCAACAGTTCTATTGTTGCTATGGTGATCGGAGTCTGACAGTCGGGGAAATTACCACTGTTCAGATTTACCATCACATCCTGGTGGATCTCGTCTGCATTCCAATGTTTAACATCTTTACTGTACATGTGTTTGGAGATGGAAAGTTACATGTAGATAATTCTGCTATGAGAGCCTACTGACAACTGTGCTGCCGGTCTCTCAGTCCTTGACATTTGGTATTTTGTTGGTATTTCCCGGAGGTCTCAAGATTATTTTTGCATTGCACATGCTCCCAGTTGTTTGGCAGCCATTTTGTATTCAGAGATTCAGATGGTGTTTTTTGATGGGGCTGAAGTAGAATTTGCAGGTTTACCGACTAATATCTCACACAGGTGGTCATTCAGACGTTTGTCTACATCTACATACATGTATGTTTTTTGTAAGTATTCTAACTTGAATTTTCAAAGAAATTTACTTTCAGTTTTGTTGAATTTTTGTTAGAATTTTTCCTGGACCATTTCAAGTTTAGTTAATATTTGATAAATGTATCATTGCTATTTGCTGGAATATGAGTCGTCAAACTTTTGAATGCTCATATTCAGTGTTAGGGAGCGTATCAATATTAAGAACGTTGAATGCGTCCGATTTTGAACTGAATGGAGTTCATTTTCTGACTCATCCAGGACATTTGAGACGGACTCTGCGTCGGAAAATGAACTTACCTGCATTCGTTTTTGAACTGAAGTGAACGCATAAAATGAACGTTCGTTTGATAAAATGAACGTTCGTTTGATAAAAACAAATTCTGCGTTCATTTGGAAAGAAAATGAACGCTGCATTCATTTGGTAAGAAAATGAAAGCTGTTAAAAAATGTACAGCCGCATGTCCCTCGTCTGTGAACGTTCGCACTTTTACAAATCAAAAGTTGACAATTAGGTATTGCTTATTAATGAAAGTGAATAAAAGGTAAAAGGGTAAACGTCCGCATTTAGAGAAAAAACCCCGTTTATTTGCGGTTACTGATCGTTGTGGCATTCACGCGAAATATGTGACCGACACTGATCAGCGCCGCGCTTGTCTGTCCCCATTCAAATGTTCAATCCAGTTGACAAAAAAAAGCACAGCTCGTTTTCCAACTATATGTATATTTTATTCTCCATTCGAAATGTATCTGTGGCAGTGTAAATCTGCAAATTTTAGTCGATTGTTGTCGAGAAGTGTTGATGAAAACTCGTTTTCTCGCACGTCCGCGTACCGCATGGCAAAATCGATCGGGAACGTTCTTTACTGTCTTCATTTTTCCAGAATTTACTCCTCAATTAAATAAGGTAAGGATGAAATTTCTGCCATAATGTCCGCATTGGTGATGAATATATTGAAGAATGTTCTATTGCGATCAAGCGCCCATATGCGGCAAACAATCTATTATCCATGCACCCAAATGGAAATGATTGATATGGAGGCGATCATTACTGGGGACGCCACAAGATATATTGGGACGATTACCCTTGGAATGAGTATCTTTTTTTATTCAATAAGCCCAATATTATAAGAAATTAGAAAGTTGTTTTAATAGTTATATCTTACCATAGAGACTGCAATAGTGAGCTACGATTCACAACCCTGTATGTTAATTTGCCATTATTAGCAAAATAATTTCAACTATTTTGTTGTAGACGGTAGATATTCGTTCGTACCGTATACGCGACTTCGTTTGTTGAAGAGATAAAGTGAAAGAGCTGTACCAGTACTACAAAAAAGACTGTTTAAATTGTTCCACGAATATTTTTGTATGTTTCATCTGAAATACTTGCTTACTCAAATTTTACAAATTATTGATTTAGTTAATTGACATTTGTATTACTTCCTATACACAACGTTACACGCGGAACGAAAAAGGTAAAATTTCTCAGCTTTAATACCAAGTCTAGTTCAAGTTTATGATTTACCATAACGTGTGTTCATTTATTGGATTGTTATATGGTGTATACAATTGAATTGTGTACAAAGATATGAATATTACAATTACGGTCAATACGTATTTTGCCTTGGAGATGACCACAGCTATCCCTCCTAAACTGAAATCGGAGTTTACGAGTCGCGTTTTATATGTTGTCGTGGCAGATTAATAGGAAAAATAAATATTTTTAATTGAATTAATTTGTATATAGCGTTTTGTAAATGCTGTAGGCCTATATTCCGTATGTATTGGACCACGCCGAACATTTGATGAATGTCCAGTGTTCAAATCGACGTGGTTATACATTCAGTGATAACTTGCATCATTTCGCGCCAAATCATGCAGTGCACAAGGTTGTGTGATTCGCGCCGAATCAGGCCGAGACACGTGGCAGTGGAAGGTGGTCAGGCCGGAAAAAGAATCTTGTTTCGGCGCCTATGACATTCTGCGTTATTGTACAATGGCAGGTAAGTGTGAATATAATCTGCCGATACCACATCTTTTTACCGACCTGATTGGTCCTGACAAGACAACTTGTTACTGTGAAACAAAGGGTGATTTCACAACTGTTACGGAAGCAGGATTACTCAGCAGGTTTGAGAAAAGTTGCCATGCAGTGCGCTTGGACGGAAGCGTACAAGGTGATAAAGTTAAAATAACTCTTGCCCAGTTTGCGCTGTGTGTGTTTTCCGGATTATCTCAATGAAGCCTTCCGTGAATTTTACTTTTACTTTACTGCATAAGGAAGACAGTCATGTGAAAGATTACAATTTATTCTTCACACTGACCATTCATCGATATATTGAGCAATCTACTTCCTAAAACTCATGCAGAAAATACCCCACGACTGTTTTCCAGGTTCAACTTATCGCACAGCTTTCACAGACACGTGCACGAAAGAAGTTTTGAGTTTGGGAAAGAGAGGTGCAACATCTTTTGCAAAGAAGGGTGCCGTAGAAATCCATCAAACAGTTTTTTTCTTCTTTTGCGTAATTGAAGGCTTAGGTTTTCTGGTTGTATTGAGTGTTATATTATTGAAGTTGCATTGATTAAATCATATAAGATCGGATTATAATAATAGGATAATAATATTGTTGGAATTATTTCATTGTTATATTTTTCATTTGTAATTTCAGATATCCTTGGCCACGTTATTTGACACGGGAACTGAAAGTACTGATGATTTTTACAAACTATACTTGTAATCTACTTGAATTGAATATAAGTAGCTGACAGGTTTGCAAGTTTGTTCACCAAAAATTCACCATACAGTCATCAGTCGACGATGCAGGATTCGTCGTCTATGGAGCTGGATCCCCATGTAGCAACGGAGCCGTTTCGCTATCGATCAACTGACCGTTGTCTCCATCGCCTGAACTGGCGTGGGCTCACAGAGCTGAGACTTAATCAGTGTTCAGATTATTTTGTGGTCTTCCTCACAAAATAATCTAATTCCATTTCAGTAAAACTGACAGTTAATGAAAATGGTATAACATGTTATTGTTTGTGTTTCTGCTTAGAACTACATTCTATACCTCATTGGCGCTTTTCAGTGAATGTCAATATCAACTGCAAATATTTGTTTTATTTCCTGTACCATTATAATGCATATTAGCTGGTATATATTAAGAGTTTTCCGATGATCAGTCTTTGTCTAATTCAACATTGAAGAAGCAAATCTCTCCTTGTGGGATCGGGTTTGTGAAATGAATGTGGAATGGTCTTAATCGGCTCACGAAGATCACTTATTTATTTTCATCCAGGAAGTGAGATCTTTCATAGTTGTGGGGGAATTTGAAATTGATTGTTGCCCATGCAGGTTCAAGCTTCATCGTCCGTTTGAACTCTCGCAGAAATATGATCAGATTCTACTGAAGAGAACGAATGGTGTGGATTAATTGCGAATTGATGGTTCAGTTGTACACTTCATGTTGAGTGAGACCAAAGCAGTTGATGAGAATTCCATAAACACGTAAAGTGTATACTGAAAATTGTCGTCCCAAACATACTAGTGAATGATGCCGAATGGTGCACGACAGCAGCATGAGCCGTGGGAGAACCTGGAATTATCCTCAAGAAGCTGACACAGACGATTGCGAATCAGACACAAAAACGTTTATCTTGAAAGTTGTGACAGCTGGGTGAGGGAGGGGGGTTATGAGAAAAATTAAAAAACTGTAAAAGAAATCCTCACCATCTTGATCTGATCTTCCAGGCTTGGTATGTCGCGCAGCCACATACATTCTGTCCCACATGTACTCACCTGTATTACCTCATTTCTAACAGAATAGTGCATTTGGTATTATCCAATCAACAAGTATATCCATGGCATATTGACATATAGGGAATCCATATTTTATTAAACTGTAAAATTAGATCCATCTATATAAATTGTGGATGTACCGATATAATATTCATCTGGCTTCTTTCTGGATTATTCTTTCAGGCGAGAGACTGCTGGAAACTTTATCCACACTCTAAGTTATTGAATTCGCGAATCGTTTATCTATCTAAACATGGAGGTATCTCCCATGATCTAACACAAATCATACGATGTTAAATAAGTCCTCGTTCATCAACCCCGACAGATGACTAAAAATCTGAAAATATAACATATACATATTAGTACAGATGTATTCTGTTCAATTGCCACTGGATAAATGTTATGAAAAGAAATAGAAATGAGAATATGATAGAATATTCAGGGAATTAAGCTATACGAACAGATATTGGGGTGATCAGGGTATATAATTTTAAAATTATTTTAGGTGTCGCGCAATACTCCCAATAAAGGGGTTCGTGCATGGCCCATATACATATATATTACATCTTGAAGGTTCCCGAAGATTTGACCTTCACTTCGCGGACGTGCGAGGACACACCCTGGAAGATAAAAACGCCGATTGCACAATGGAAACCAAGTCGTTCATGGGCAATTGTCTACAACATAATTATTAGAATCACCCTTGTTAATCCCATTCAGTCGTATAAAGGTCTTTACAATACAACCAATTGCAGACACTGGGATAGCAGCCTACGATGGAGCCTGGAAGACCGGCTCCATGATGGAGCAGTCTCCATGAATCGACCAAGATAAGACTGTATAACTTAATCTCAAATCTAGATAAAAATTGTTTCGCAAGTAGAAAGAGGGAATATAATTCAATTAGTCACTAATATAGAAAGAGGTTGGGAGAGGAATATAGCAAGTTACAGTCGGCGACTTCGGTTTGCGAACAGCTACTAATCCACAAGGAGCCTGCATGCATGGTCCCATCAGAGAGACCCTCAACGGGTAGAACCATTTTATCCATTGAAATAAGTATCTGACTGAAAGTTATTAAAGTTTGTTTATATATCATGTATATTATTCATCCAGGAACAACTTCCGTTAAAGATGCAAGAAAACTGAAATATCCGGGTACAATGTCCTCTTCGCCAAACAGATGTGCGTAAACGACTCGGGTTTTCTTCATATAACTTTGGGCTATGAGCACGTACCTCTTCGACAAATTAATTAAGCGTTAAAACAAATCTAATAGTCAAAATACTATCTGAAATAATTACCTGCTGCCATGGACAATTGAATTGAAATCCACAACAGTCATCAGTATATTGGGAGGAATATAGCTCAAATGTTTACCCAGTTCAATGGTCAGTTTTCAATAACAGCAATCCGAACACACTTCTTTTCTCCCGTCTTCTGTCTCGTTTCATCTCCACATTTATTTCAGGTGTACTTTAAGGTAGGTATACGTACGATGAAGATGAACTACTGTAAGGTAAGTGCGTTTGAGGAAAGATGAACTGGAAGAGACCCTGACGTCACAAATTCGGTTTAGTTGATAGTCAATGGAATAATAATTAAAGCAGTTCGTTTGCAACAAATACAAGAGCCCAAACTATTTTCGGTTTATGCATCGCCGTGAATTCTACAATCATAAAATATTCTGAATCGCTGCGTTCGGTATAGAAATGATATACGCTTCTAAATTATTTCTGACAGAACTATACAAAAATATGTTTTCAGTATCATAGTTGGGTATCTTGACATTCGTGTCAAACAAAGAAACATTCCGAAGTCGACACGAAATACGCGTCTATCTTGTTTTGGGGCGAGGCGCGAAATTGATATACAGTTGCCAAAATTAATGAAATTAATTCCATACGCCATGTATATTTGAATTCAGTCGTTTAACTATTTGAATTTCCTGATAGCTTAGTTAGGAGATCCCATCATAAATCTCCACAAAAATGGGATCGATCATTAACGATCGTTTATTTAGATATATTGATAGTTGGAACAGCAAAATTGAACACGAATCGACAACGGCAGCGTTTAGTTCTTGAAAAATGCTTAAATTTCAAGTCCGAACATCCCTCAAGTTCTTGATTTTTGGGTAAGCAAAAATGTAAAAAACGTGCGTACATCAAACATAAAAAAATACATTGCAGTTTTATATTCCGCACGTGGTATGGCTGAACTCGACATCCAGGGAAAATCTTTATGATGGTGTACATACGCGTACGCCGATATTTTTTCATATTTTTTGCCGCGGGGGCATACAAATTTAACTCGCCTGTTTATTTAATGTCGACACGCACTCGTAAATCTCAACAACGAAAATTTGGTGTTATTAACAAGAAAGAACGTTCAAGCAGAGAACGTTCGTTTATATTTTGGACGCTGAAATATGAGCGTTCAAATATATTTTTGTCGCTAAAATATGAACGTTCAAATATATTTTTGTCGCTAAAATATGAACGTTCAAAGAGAATGAACGCACCCGAGTTCATTTCTGAACTATCGAACGTTCGTTTTCAAAAGTAGCACGAACGGACGCCAGTTCATTTTCCGACGCCATTCCTTAGAAGTGAACGTTCTTAAAATTGATACGCTCCCTTATCGAGTGATCATCATACAGACGACAAACAAACCGCTCTGTGACCTAGAGTATAGATAGACTATTCAATTACCAGGGTCCCAAATTAGGTCAAAGAGAATAATATAACAGTGTTTGTTGTCTACTACATTTAAGTATTAATTCAGAAATTAAATGAACATTGTTCGAGTTATATACATGTACATGTACATTTATAGCTGCATATTATTTGATATTTTAAGTGTAACTGTGGTACTTTTGTAAGTTTGTCATTTAAGATAATCTTCTAAATTATAGGATTTATATCCTGCTTTTTTTGTCTTTTTCATTTGATCAATTTCAATGTACATGTAACTTGTATGTTATTGTAGGGCACAGTGCCACAAGCATATCGGAACCTGTGACATTATTATGGAACGATTGACCACGTCATAACACTACATTTCAGGGGTTATTTTAGACACTTTTCCTTTATATAACTCAATTTCAAAAAGATGAAAAACTCAATTTTTCGGCGCGCCTACGGCGCGCAAAATAAACAACAAAACTCAATTTTTTCGGGTTTTTCATCGCATGCAGTCTGGAAACTCAATTTTTTTATCTTTTTAGTAGGACACTTACAATAAATAAATTCGCGACAATTTTTCATCGTGAATGAACATGTCAGTAATGTTATGAAGCTCATCAAGCAAAGTTGCGTGTCATACATAGCTGCATACAAGTTTGTTTGCTATCCAACCGTGATTGGCCGATTATATTTTGGCTAAAGATGTTAAGTAGAAATACTTCCCTCAGAGATAGCTTCATTTAATTAAAAAATGAGCGCGAATAAAACAAGAGAGTTTTAAAATCCAAGTTATCTCGGGAAGTTCTATTTGGTCGATTATTTTGGGGGTGGGGGAGAGTACTTTAGCTCTGGATTGTGATAGGCCAAAAGTGAAAATATTTTCCCTGCAAATAGCTTACTTTAGTTTAAAAAATCTATACTTATAGTCAAGAAATAAAAATTGTCCCTTGTCCATTTCCATGAGTTAACCAATCCTTGACAAAGTTGGTGGTTGAGTATTGTAAGTGTCTGGGTATTTGTAAGTGACAGGAAAGAAATGAAGAAATAAATGGCAATAAAAATGTTAATAAGAGACGTAAAAAATAAAACAATGGTGGTTGTGAAGTTTTGTGGATTTCACGAAAAAAATCCAATGCTGCTTGGTAAACGCAGATAAATGGCCAAAAATTGCAAATTAAACTCAATATGCACCCTATTTTGTAGTATGTGGTGTGGGACTTGTTTACAAAACATACTGGGGTTTCAGAAATTTCCATCGGGCAGAAACAAAATTATTCATAAAAACGTATATTTTGTATGTTATAGCATATGCCCCCGCATGTAGATCCCCAGTTGCGCAGGAGAGAGTGTGGATCTTTTGTTTTTACACCAATCTGCATTGCTCACTTTGTGTATTTATTCCCAAATGGTACATCAGCTGTATTTTGGGGAATGTCTGTTTTGTTCGTTTCTTGTTTCTGGGGAAACGTCTTTCAACGCCACACGCATCCAAGTGAAATGTTGACTGAGAGAGAAAATGCTTGCCCATTGTCTTGGTTCCGAACTTAACCGAAAAAAAAACCGGAGATTGACGGACAGCGTGTCTCGGAGACCAGACTCATAAGCCACAGCAGTATGACAGCAGTGGTTCCCGAGTGGACTGAAAAGAGGGGACGTAACTTTGAAATATCAAAATGGCGGACTAGTTCGATCGTCGAAAACGTCGCCAACAATTTGCTTTGAAATGAGAAACGTTCAGGACAATGTCTTTATCGGACTTATACGACTGAAATATGAGAACAGTTCAAGACCAGACGTCCTTATCGGAGCTATACGATTGAATAATAAAGGTACACAAGTTATCTGTCTGCACATCAGTTACAAATCCTGTGTGCTTATCTCGACTCGAGTGGCGTGGCTGGTCACACGTTTTTTTTTTCTTTCTCGCGGGGGTTTTGGGGGAGGGGGACGGGATAACAGACGACGATTTACAAAATTTTGCAAAAACTCAATTTGTAATTGTTTTTCATCGTGGTTACCACGATGAAAAAAGTGTCTAGAAAGACCCCTGACATTTTCACAAATCATTAACATCATATCTGACATCAAACGGGTCCATGTTTGATACCTCCCACCCATTTACATGTAAAGCTACTTTTGAACTCAGACTGAGACAGAATATGAGGGAAATGTTGGAGAAATGTTTTATTATTCACAGTGTTGTCTTGAATATGAGGTACTTCAGTTACACTTTAAAGCATTGTAGCTTTATTGAGCACAGTTCATTAATTTTCAGTTTTGAAGGAATTCTAAGACTGACTTGGAGTTACATCCGTAGTTTGAAGAGGTCTTTGTATTGAGTGGCAGAATGATTATATGTGATTGTGCAATTTATTTGGCTGTTATCAGGATTCTGATACATTTTTTTTTTGCTTAAGGTGGCTCCCTGGTTTAGATGCAAAGTCATGTCATTTTTCTCCTATTTTTTGTATAGCTCAGGAAGTCCATCCTATATCAGAAAATGATATAAAAATTGGGGCATAGCGTATTACTTTTTTCTAATTTTCAGGTTGTATAACTTGTACCTGTGGCAAATTGGTACAATGTGATTACTATGTAAAACACTCAATACTTGAGACATAATTGTTCTCAGAATATTCAAAAGTCATGTCAATTTTCTCATTTTTATACGCCCGCCCAAAAGGCGGTCGTATTATGGGATGGCGGTTTCCGTCCGTCTGTCCGTCTGTCTGTCTGTCCGGTTCTCGTGTCCGGTCTATATCTGGGACAGTTTCCTATTCACAGCTCCAATTTTTGGTGAGTGGATACCCTACGGGGAGACGATGTGTCGCGTACCAAAATGAAGGTCAAGGTCACAGGTCAAAGGTCACTGGCATAAAAAACAGGAAATCACTGAAGTGTTCGTGTCCGGTCTATATCTGTGAACGTTTTCTATCCACAGTTGCAATTTTTTGTGAGTGGATACGCCAGGTGGAGACGATGTGTCGCGTACCAAAATTAAGGTCGAGGTCAGAGGTCAAAGGTCACTGTTGTCAAAAATCAGGAAATCATTGATCGTTGTTAGTTTTCTATCTACAGTTCTAATTTTTGGTGAGTGGATGCCCTAGGGGGGAACGATGTGTTGCATATTAAATGTAGGTCAAGGTCAGAGGTCAAAGGTCAGTGTGATCGAAAAATCAGGAAATCGTTAAAAATTTCTAATTTTTTGTGAGTGGATTCAATAGGCGGAAATGAAGTGATGCATACCAAAAATTAGGTCAAGGTCAAAGGTCACTGACCCCAAAATTAGGAAATTATCAAAAATAACATTTTTTGTGTCAGTAGATACATTAAGGAGACACAATGAGTCACATACCAAAATGTAGATCAAGGTCAAAGGTCAAGGTCACTATGACCCAAAAATCGTGAAATTGTTAAAAATCATGATTTTTTGTGTCCATTGAGAAATTGAGGGGAGACGGTTTGCCATGTACCAAAATTTAGCCCAAGGTCAAGGTCACTGTGACCCCAAAATCAGGAAATCATTAAAAATCATGATTTTTTGTGTGCATTGATAGATTGAGGGAAGACGATGTGTTGTGTATCAAAATTGAGGTCAAGGTCAAAGGTCAAGGTCACTGTGACCCCAAAATCAAGAAATCATTAAAAGTCACATTTTCATATGCCTGTCGAAGACGAGGTCATGTAATGCGATGTTGAGTTCTGTCCATTCATCCATTAACATTTATTGTCCATGCGATAGCTCTAGTTTCAAGGTATGGATTGGTACCAAACTTTGAGTATACCTTACTCGCATGACAAAGTGGAGCCATACATATGAGATCAATTTGTCAAAGGTCTAGGTCGCAGTCCCCAAAACTGAATCAAGCTTAGCTGACTAAATGTGTTGGAATATTGTTGGAATATTCAAAAGTCTTTCCCCTCCATTTATATGATATTGTCCTGTTGAGTTGTCTCCCATGTTTGAAACGCTTCATTTAGTTAAACTGTTGTGAAATAAAAACCATACAGTTACTAATTTAACGGGGAAAGGAGTCCTTTATGAACTTCACACCTGTTTATTAACTCAGGAACAAAGGTTTACTTCATCACTTTCTTCTTCATTCACGAAAAATTATCTCGTCTGAAAGGAATCCATTTGCAGGGAAACTGCTATTTTCTTGTGTTTGACTATTGTCGATTTCAGTGTGGGATATGTGAGCTCTCAGCTCTTGCTTCAAGGTCAACCAGTTACCAAGAGTTCAGCTCATTTTAGTTTATCATTCAATATAAGATGTGATATATGTTGCATTCTCATAAGCAAAAAATTGTAGACCTTTCTCTGGATTGCTAGATCAATTGGAATCAAGGCTATTAAACAACCTTGAAATTTGAACCAATGTAATTCCAGATATACGGGCGTATATTGAAGCCCCTTGGGCTCTTGTTTAACTAAGTATTCCTTCATGTATGTAGTTTTTTAATAACTCAAATATAAGGTAGGTCGCCATCCAAAAAAGGGCATGAATAGGGCTCCGAATCTACCTACTCCCGCAATTTTTCCCGCCATTTTGCATGAAGTCGCAACAATGCAACGTCATGACGTCGACAAATGCCACGCCAACAAAGATTTTGCCATTCGACGTCATGACTTCACAAGTGATGCTTGGTAAACGCAGCATGTCACAGTATCTCATTCTATCCATTCGTGCACAAGAGTACGACTACAAGGGAGGTAATTGCTATGCGCAAAAAGCTGCGCAGAACAGCCATTCTTGTAACCAGGGAGCCACCTTAATACATGGTGTGATTATCCATGAATTTAGAATCTCATCTCCAGGCCTTCAAAGCCCTGGAATTCACAAAAAATTAATCAAAGCTCCTTGTACGTCTTGATAATATCAATAAACTGTCAATACAGTACATGTCTGTATTTGTAGCGATCTTTGCGAATTTGTCCCAAGAAAATAAGCTAAATCTTAGCAAGAATTATTCCGTAATCTGACTGTATTTAGATTTGATCACGCTGATAATAGGGAAATGGTCCTTGAAATTCAGCACAACATTGTCCTGGAAAGTTAGTCCAAGAAATTTTGCCCTGAAAATTTAGTACTATAATTTCCTGGAATTATATTGAATCAGAACTGTGTACAACCGCTGGCCATTGTGTGACCTCCTTTCTTTCTGGCAATATTTTATTCCCTTGGTTCATTGCCAGCAATGATAACATTTGATTATGGTAATCCCTCAATCTATGGAAGTGAAATCTTGATCATAAATCATGGAGTGATCAAATTTATTAGAACAGGAAATTGTATGTAATCCATTATTTCTTCATTATTTCAATGATTTTAAATTCTGATGAAGTTTATTAAAACAGCCAAGTGAATTTTGTCCAGAAATCTGTGAGTGATTGAATTTTGATACATACAGGCGGATGGAATTATCGGAGGGACTACATGCATGATAGGTAAAGTTAATCCTACATGTAGCAGTGCTTCGGATTTAAGAAGCGCGAGAGCGAAAGCGCTCAATCGCGCGCCTGAATCAAAATTTAGAGGCTCTTTTTTTTGCGCTTCTTGAATTTATCGTATGGAATAATCTTTATTTACCTCTACTAACTTTCCATGAAAACGCAAGACGTTTTGATCACGAAAATCCGGAAGTGTGCGAGCTCTTCTGGCAAAGGAGTTAAACTTGTTCGGATTTAACCGAGGACCGAAATGTCCTCGCTTATAATTAGTTAAATTTCTACAGCTGTGTGTAAATACTGACCAATCACAGCGGCGGATACAGCTGTATGTGGATGTGTCGACGGACATATTGTTGTTGGCGCGCTCGTCTGATTTTGGGATTTGTTCCATCGATTGTGGCCGCGAATAAGTGAAATGGCTACAAAACTTCCACCAACAGTTAGACTAGAAACATTTAAAAGGCGGAACACTGGTGGTGTTCTATCGTATACGGCCGAAAACTGCATGGTATCGTAACAGAAGTTTGGCGCACACTGCGCAAAACATTGACAAAATTCTCAAAGATCGCAGAATCCGAGGAAAGGCACAGAAAGAAATAAAGGGATAACACATCAGGGATAACTGATTTCGCTTACGTTTATTATCAACATTTCATACATGATTGTCAGATAATGTTGATGTCGCATTTCATAAAATGCGAAGAAGAATCATAAAATGGGAATTACTAGTTACATCCCCATTCTCGTAAATAGCTCTTCTAAAAGTGTTTTTTTTAGAGGAGTGATCGCTCTTCTTGACAAAATTAGGAGAGCGATTTTTAGCTCTTCTGGATTTTTCAAATCCGAAGCACTGATGTAGAGATTTGTTTTGAATACAAAATAACTTTGTACAAGATACAAGATAAAACTTTACATGTAGAATTCTTGTAAAATACAGGTGAAAACTTCATCTTGAGAATTAATTACCATCAAGGAGAAAAGTTTAGTGAAAATTGTATGCCCAGTAATCACACTAAAGGGGGATAACTGAAAAAAATGTGGTTGCATTTGAAGTTGTCTCCCCTCAACCTAGTATTCATGTTGCATGAAATTTAGGTGTAATTTAGTCAAAAATGTTTTCATTATTTGATCACTTTTATAAATACATGTAGTCTGATCAGTTCAGCTGAGGGGAAATTGAATAATGTACTCAAACATGCTTTTGAAGAATTTCATGGGTCAACTTCTTGTTCCAATAACTTGTAGATGTAAAATTTTCAATTTCTGCAACCGAATTAGTAGCAAAATGAATATTTGACAAAAACTGAACATTTTCATAGGAAATGACACTGAATAAAGAAAATTGGACATTGAATGGTTTGGGGTCTAGTTGTATTACAAATGTACAAATCTTTTATTTAATGTCATTTCTGCCAAAAATAATTTAGATTTTGTAAAATATTTTCCAACTCTACACATTCTGTCATCCCAAAATTGTTGTAAAATTTCTTTCAATTTTTGCTGATAAATTTGATCACTTCTATACTTATACTTCCAAGTGGGAAATTGAAATTCCTCTGATTAAATTATTAGGGAATATAACATGTAAATCAGTTAAACAGCAGCTGTGGTGTACCACTGCTTGAGAATAAGTCAGAGGGTTATGGGGGGGTTAGGGGAAGGGAATGAGAGAACGATTGGGCTAATTATGTTATATGTAGTTTCCATGCCAGAGAAAATTTGCAGAAGTCAGGTAATTTCAGTGTGTTAGCCATGATTTCAGAATGGCTTTCTCGATTTACACTTTTATGGATTTTGCGGCCCAAGTAAAGCTTGCTGCTCCAAAACAACCCATGATGCAAATTATGCATAACGTCGGCAGCCCTTCTCAGATGTTTACATCAGGAAAGGCAGTGACCAATGACATGCATGGAAGTTTGTTATGGGGCAGCAAGGTTGACTTGGGCCGATTTTGCTGGTCCGCTTTCAAATTTTCCCATTCCTTCCCTGTTAAACTGCTCAAATTTTACACTGTTAAACTTAGGTACATGTATATTAAATGCTTGTCCCAAAAGACAGTACCGGGTACTTACCTGCAGGCTGAATTCTTCTCACAGACTAATTATTCTGTTCACAACTGCTTTGGTTTGGATGTAACCCATTCTGTACAGACCTGACAGACTGGACTCTAGATAGCTTTATGTATGAACCATCTAAGTAGCAGTGAATATTTTTATCACTGACACGATTTGTTATGCCCATGTTACAGTCAGCCTTGTACGTGAAGTTGTATATTTATGTTGTAGTTTTGTAGCCCATAATAAATAGTTATCTGTTGGTACTATTATTTGCCAATCCAAAGTTTGCTCGATTTCCTGGAAGATTTATAATCTGGGGTCAACGATTGAACAATCCCGATCTATTTGTGTGTACAGCTGTCATACAAAACTACTGTTTTAGTGTTGCATGTATTTCGAACTGGCTGTCAAGAGTCTGTTCACCTAAAAAAAGGGATATTCTGAAATGTTATCTACATGTAGGGCATTCTAAAAAGTGAACAGCATGTTGGCTGTACAATCTAGTATTTTTATACATGTACATACATCAATATGATGACTGTTATCAGAGCTCGAAAGGAATTTCAAGATTAGTCGTAAGAACAGTTTACCTGCAAATCTTCAACGGAGATCAGGCGCTTCTCAGATGGATTATCATGTGATTTGAGGCTCGTTGAAATTTCGTGATGTCCAGCGACTGTTCAGTTGACCTCACAGCGGTCGGGGAATGTAGCGTCTGTCGGACTGAGTGTGGTAAATACGGAAACTTGACTATGATAACCCCTTCCTATACTCTGGTTCTTGCTCATAGATAAAACTATAGGCTGAATGACCGCCATATTTGATTAGTTTTGCAGATACTTGTTTTGTATGTTTGCCAGAATGATGGATATGTTTCTGTATCAGTGAACTGTTCTCATGACTATTGGATTACTTGTCTTCACTCCTTAATGGGCCCTCCAGCTTAGGGCAGCATGGTTTGTACCAAGTTTGTCTGGCACAAGAGGTAGATTAAAGTACCAAACAAATTAGGCTCTCTGACGATCCATTGTGATCGCCAGTATCTGTAGAGCCTAATTTTCAAAATTCAAAATTCAAAATTTTTGGTAGTTTTGGTTAGGTTTTTGTTAGGGTTAGGGTTTTGCTAGGGTATGTTTCTTTGGGTCATCATCGCCGTGTGACCAATAAGGTTAGGTGCGATGTTAAACTTCAAATAACCAACCAACCACTCCTTAATGATTCTACCAAATGGTCCCCACACCCTATACATGTATTATTTTGATAC
>JAVTVY010047085.1:0-23482 GCA_036873755.1 Hanleya hanleyi | reverse complement strand
ACAGTAATTATGTCCTCAGAGAAATACAGTAATTATGTCCTCAGAGAAATACAGTAATTATGTCCTCAGAGAAATACCTATATCATCTCAGCAGAGGATGCGTGTTATAATTCGCCATAACCACCGCTGCTACCGCAACCGCATCCACCACCATCGCCACCACCGCAACCGCCGTCGTCATAGTCATATATACTTAATTATCCCAGTTTATGAACTTTGTAAAGCCGAAGCCAATCATTCATTCGAAGACTAACGATCGAGTAGGAAATATGGATCAATATGAGACAACGCTTATCGGGGATCCTTGTGGGGGAGGGAGAGAGTTTGGTTCAGGTTATTTCACTCATATGGTGACAGCCAGTTTTAGAGGTGGCGGGAGCCGGAGTACCCGGAGAGAACCGCCGCTTGTCGGCAAGTAACTGCCAAAGGGAGCCTTGCGTTTATATATTAAACATAGTTAGACATCAGGGTATACTATATCTAGTATTCACTGGATTAAACACACATCATCCAAAATGCCAGTATATGAGAATATTAGTCCACTCCATCTATTACAACTATATCAAATACCACGTTTTGGAAGTTTACCTTTATCGGGTTAAATACACATGAATTGATTTACGTACTTTTCTAAAAGGAAAAGCTACGAGTAAAGGTCTGGCATTAAACTATCACCAGTGGTTACTCATCAAAGCTTGATTCGGTCTCGTAGATGAATATCGTACGATAACTATTGGAGATAAAGGTAGAAAAGGAACGTATACGGATTGTGTCACCAGATCACCAGAGGTCACTACTGTGGAGATTTATAGATATCATCGTCTGCAGCACACCACAGACTCAATTCCATTGTCAGGTTGCCGGTTCTCAATTCGGCATGGTCGAGCCTCGATTTGGCCTGAACACAGATACATGATTTATTGCATTTATCCCATGGTCTGACTTAGGCAATAATATCACATAATATAAGTAGTTCGTTACGCTAGGGGCCAGTGGGCATGCCCCGTCCCACCTCTCAAAAATTCTAGAGCTAATTCCCGCGATCTGTAGCATTTTAAGATGTTTCTTTCAGAGCATTACACAATTTCCTTACTTCACTGCGTGGAAACTGTATTCCAGCAGCAGTTGTTGAATTGTCGATCTCAAAACCTGGGGGAAGACCCTTCCGCCCTCGCCCCTGTCTGTCCCCTCCCCCGGTTCCTATGTCTGTGTTATTATCTATCATTCGGTATATCAGAGAGGTAGTAAAAGATCGATGAATAGGAGAACAGCGGACGTTCTCAACTTCTCGTCGACATGACGTCCGAAGGTTTTGCTGGTTAGAAATGCTTTGACCAAGTTTATTTATTCCGATTCCAAATTGATATGGACACATCACTTATCTAGTATCTGTATCCATATTTCAGAAGAAAAAAATCTGCATCCTCTTAAACCAAGAGAAGGTTGTAGGCCGCCATGGACACGGTTGGCCTACACATACCGGGTAATATAATGTTTAAGAGAAAAGATAATTTACAACAAGCAGCGGCAATCATGATCTGAGAAGAAAGCCATTTATGCCGAAAGAGTTAACAGAACTAACAAGAATGTCATGTACAAATAATTTACTCATATACAAACACATCGTTATAAAGATGTCTTATCACGTACGAATAAGTTTTATAACGTATTGAAAAGATACTAAAAACACGTCGTCAAAGAGATAGAAGAGACAAATTGGTGAAATATATAGGATGGCCTATAAAATTGGCGAGTTAGGTTCCATACAAGGACATGGAGAATATAATTTTCATTGTTGAATTGTATATTATGATTATTCTCTTTCTTGGAGAAACAATCGGACGCGTCATATCGGAAACTCTTTTTCTATAGTTTAACCGTGATGTGGAGAGAAGTTTAAGTTCGCGATGTTGGTAAGTTGATCAAATTATATATAGATCAAACTGAATCTTATATAATTAGAGAAGCTAATCAGAATGGCCGGGGGAAGGAGATTTGATCAACACTCGAATAGCAAGCGTCAGACCCGACATTCAATATTCAGCCGTCTTCAATAAAAGATTTTTCCGCTTACTCACCAAAACCAGTGTAACCTGGTCGAGGGCAGACAGTCGGATCGCCATGTCTATCAGATCGCTCTGGGTATCGGTAGCTATGCGGACTAAATGTTAATACGCCACCTTCTTGGTCTATACTGACTGAACTGGGCTGTTGAAATATTTAAAACTACTTTCACAATGAATCACACGAATTTGGAAAGGATGTCTATTTTTTCAAAAATTCATTGCACCATGCTGACAAAAGGGTGGGTAACCGTTCCCGACAAAATCAGCATGTACAATCCAAATGTGTTTTTTTTTTTCTTTTTCTTTTTTTTCATTTTTTCATGTGTCCCAAGCTCCGTTGCATTTGAAAATGAAAATCAGTTATATCCAGGAAATGTAGGCGATCAGCTTTACAAAATTATGCTAATATGGTCGTAAATAGGAAATACAAATGGGTCCCATGACCTTGTAAACTTAAAATAATCATTTGGACTGACGTTGTAGGCTAGTGCTTAAATAGGATTAACAGGTGTTTAATTTCTCACCCTGATTTATCAACGAAGTTCATCATGGCCAACGGCGTTGTAGTTTGTATCCTCATTCTGATAGCATATTTGGGCCAGTGTACTGCCCCAGAAGGTTTGTGAATTTTCTATGTTGCAATTTCAATTTAGTATAAATTACTCTGATTATCAAATCGTAAAACTTTTCCAGAGAACGTTTTACGCAGAATTTTACACGATGATCGATGGAACTGTTAAACAGGCTAAATGTTAATATCACCACGCTGATTAGTGTTAGTATTAGTCAACACAAGATCTTCAATATGACGACATTTGCAGATCGAACAAACAAAAAAGTAATCACGTGAGAGGTCAATAATCCAACTTTTACGCTTGCTTTCTCTTCGCCTTAATCTCCGGTAATGTCCGGTAATATCCGGTAACTTCGGGAAGTCAATGTTAATTGATATTTGACATTTGCTAGAGGTCATTCCTGCTTTTAATACTTTTAATGGGTATTCAGTCGAGGGGTTTACTCCATCTGATGCCCTCGGTGTTCTTCAGATGAGTGACTTATCTGTCATCACAGCTCCCGAGCTAGCGTATCTAATTCCGTTGAAGCCGGTACTAGGGTTCGTGTGTTTACGTCATAGTTTTCGCATGAACATTTGCAATAAAAGCGCGGCTGAGATACCATTGCTACGTCTTAAAATCCCCCGTATTCCAATCTGAATGCGACGTGCCCAGAGAGGCTTTCCTGTGAAGTCATATGGCTGCTGTTTAATCGTAAATTTTCTCCACTTACAATCCCCACCAATTCATATGATAGGTTTCTGCCTGGGGACTGTTAATCCACGAGGCCCGGCCTGTGTACAGATCATTTGACAAATATATATATAGGTTTATTGTCTTGGTGGTAAATTTGCCGCACGACTTCGGGCATTACACGTTAGTTTCTTGGGCATATTCGTGCACGTTTACCCCATCTTGAGACATTTACTCCACCAGACGCCCTCGATGCTCATCCATTAACATAAGATGAGTTACTTATTCGACTTATCTGTCGCCACAGCTCCCGAACTAGCATAACTAATTTCGTTTAAGCCGGTGCCAGGGGCCGTATGGTTTATTCACAGTTTCGATATGAACGTCTGCAATAAAAGCACGACTGAGATACCAAGGCTGCGTCTTAGAATCCTCCTTGTTCTAGTCTGAATGTGAGGAGGCTAGGGAGGCTTTCATGTGAAGTTATATGGTTGTTCGGAGTGTTAATGTACGCATTAGTCATCTGGTTTAAGTAAGGATGCCAGCTCGAAGTATTCTTTCTCTGTGGGACCAAATAATATATCGATCAACAGCGTCCGACCATATCGTCCAGTTTACCCATGTGTGTGATCTGCTTATCTCGCAGTATTTTACCAAGCGTTCGAATAGCTGGTTTTCGATTTCACCTGGCTGTTCGTGATGAACTCGGTTATGAAAGCCATATCTCAGGATATATTCATTGGAGAGCTTTTCAGTCGCTGTTTTCCCTGAGCTGTTCTCCGTAGAGCAGGCTTGAAACCAGTTCAAAAGGTGACGCGGTGAAGCTGTTTGGCAGTAGCGTCGGCACCTCTTCCCACTTCCCTTATATGCGTTGTAATTTTTAACTGTATATGGCGAGATTCTGCTGGTGGACGTTTCGTCCCCGAGGCCCGCCCCCTGTACAGGCCTTTTGGTCTTTGATATATGTTGGCATTGTGGGAAGTTGATGCTGGGTCGACGATACAGCTCACCAATCCCCAGTGTACGAGTTGTCACAGCGAAACAGCTCACCAATTACCAATATACGAGTTGTCAGAGCATTTCCATCATAGCTCTCTAGATTTGTATATAAAAATACCGCATATGCCGGTGCTAGGGGCCGTGTGGTCATGTCATCCAAGTTGCCACATGAACAGGTACAATAAAAGCGTACCTGAGATACAACACATATCACTAATCGTTAGATTCTTGGTATGTGCTTTAGAATAGGTTAACCAGAAGACTATACTGTGAAGTCATGTGGCTCTGTCAGTTTGTCGGCACCTCTTCCCACTTCCCTTATATGCGGTGTAATTGGATGGGGGAGTAGGTCGTTTGCCATCTCTGACCTGAAGAACCGGATGTCCCATCCTCGCGTGGAGCTCTTCAAACACGAGGGCCTTGTGCTGCTCCGGTAGCACTAGCTGTTTTCTTACCCGATCACCTGATAACTTGGTGCAGTATACCGTCAGCTGGAGACTTTTTCGATCTTTAAACAAAGCTGTGCTGGTTTTGTCTTCCTGTACACATGTATCCATATTGTGACTTTTAAGCCCGATAAAGTGTGCAATGGGCCTTAAAAACCTCGTATTGAATGGATCAAAATACAGAGAGCCGAGGAATATCAATCTCCTAGCCGACCAAAAGATAATCCTTAGCGCACTTGAACAGTACGTAGTTGAGTGGTCGAAACGAGGAAAAGTAGAGCCTTCATTATTCGCAAACTGGTTGGATCTTGCCAAAGGCAAGGTTGTCGATACTATGCGCCACATCGACAGAAATACATTTCCCCAAGCAAAACAAGCATTGAGAGACCCCATGGTGCAGACCTCCAAATTAACTTGGTTATTGTATTAGCAAACAAGGCCAAAAATAATATAATATTTATATGTAAATATTACTATAACAAGGTGCTGGTTAAGGAGTTGATTATAGCTATTCCATCTGCTTCCGTATCGACTTACTCCTCCACTGGAATTACCTTGGAGGATATATTCAACAAACAAAAGCAGTTTCTGAAGGAAAGCGGTATTTCCCTTCCTCTCACTCATACCGTTATACCAGAATTGTGCTGGTCTCGGAAAATGCAGAAAACTTCACTAGACTTACAGCTTATAGAATTTTCGGTCTTCAAGACGACAAGGGCGTGTGCGCGTGATCTTTAGATGTTGTAACGCGAAGTCGTCTCAGACTCAGGTGATGGTCTCCATAAAACCTGTACAATGATAGATTCCAAGATTCGGTTTCTGATATTTCACGAAGACTTGATAGCCTCTTTAAATGAGACAGGATACAACAAAGACGAAGTTTATGTCTGTTGAATATTAAGCCGATGTATTGACAATTCATTCCACCTAACTTAGGAATGATCTGCAGCATCTGGCAGGCAGACTGGAGATAGTAACATCATTCGTTGGAGACTAGGTGGTAATAGCCTCTGTGAGACCCGATGGTATTGGCCTTCAGTGAGACCTGATGGTACTGGCCTTCAGTGAGACCTGATGGTACTGGCCTGCCTGTATGTGCCGCTCATTCCATTATATACAATGCTATACGTTACAATGTCAAGTTAACCCAACATAAATGTCCTTATAAATTCGGCGCAATTATGACAGGCAGATCACGAATCTGTCCCATTACATAAATTCAGTCGTCAAAACCAAGGTTAATTCATTACCCTTACACAAGCAGTTTCTATGTTATCCTGTATAAATTTGAAATTACATAACTGTTTCTCACAAATAGTTGTGTTTACAATAACCGACCTAAAGGGTCATGAAATAGTATTTCGGAAATAGTTTTGTCAAAACACATCACAATATCAAGGTTGCATGCACGCAGATTTATATAAAATTGGTAAATGAAAAGTCGAAATTTATGCATTTATATGGTGGCCAAGAATCGACATTTCACAAGCTGGTTCTCAAAGTTGTATGCCAAATTTCTGTCCACTTTGAAAACAAGAGCCCTACAATCAGTTAAATCATTTTGTTTGGGATTATTGTGCTGCCATTTCAAGAAATTAAGATGTCGAATGTATGTGGATTCTTAAAAACTCGAATAGTCAGAAACTAGATTGCAAAGGACAAATACAGTATATGTATGAGAATTCTTGGGAATTCTCTACTCTCTATACTACTATTCCTCATCTGAGTGAGAAGCCGTAAGGCTTTCTTCAGTTTTACTGTAGGTAAAGGATACCATTCTTGGATATCATATTGGGGTTTTTTATGGAATTGCTTAAATTTCTCATTAACAATATATATCTGAAATTCGGCAATGCCATATGCTAACAGCGTATAGGTATCCGAATGAGTACTAATTGTGCACCACTCTTGGTAGACCTATATCTGTTTTCGCATGAATACGCCTGTCTGCACAAATTATCAAAAGATAACCATTCTAAAGCCCGTTCTTTCTTATTCACCAAACGCTATATATACGATCTACTAGCACTGGGTAATCCATATATTAGCCACGCTGTTAAGGATGTTTACTTCAATTATCTGGATTTTAAGGAAAGCTCAACACGGAACATCAGGAACATCATATCTGGACCTATACCTTCCAAAAATGAACATGGCTTTGTCTCACGTCGATTCTACGACAAGAAAGACGATTACAAGTTATAGCTGACTACCTAATTCTGGATAGCAATATTCCAGAAAGACCTGCATACGGCGTACACATATCTCGCCTGGTAGCATTTGCTAGATCATGTGCAGACTCTGACGATTTTAATCAACGTCACAGAATATTACTTAGGATTATGGACGAGGAAATCCTTAATGTGGATGACGGCGGAGTATTGAATGACGGACTAGACGCTTGTATTAAGAAATCTTCCAAACTGGGTTACATCATCAAAGGCCTCCATTCAAAGTTTATCAAATTCTGTGATAAATATCGTGCGGTGATGGCAAAATCCGATAGTAGCGTGCACTATGTTTCGTAACCTATGTCTAATTCCGCTCAACCCCGGTCTAACCCGGGTTTGAATATCATCCATTATGTTCAAATGAACAGTAACAGTTAAAGCGTGACTGAGATAATACTCTGGAAACGACTTGGAACTCTTTTGAATAAAGAATAATGGTCAGTGATTAGGATTGTATGTACAAAACATCACCAGGTCTTGCTGACATCACTGGAAACTGTTCACCGCTTCTCTCTCGTAGAAAACCTTCTTGTGTTTTTATTTCATACATTGACGCGGAAATTCTTTGATGGACAACGGTTGAATATTGAATGTCGTATATGACTCTTGTCTCAGCTGACTGACAGAGACTCAGTCTTGTCTCAGCTGACGGAGACTCAGTCTTGTCTTAGCTGACGGAGACTCAGTCTTGTCTCAGCTGACTGACGGAGACTCAGTCTTGTCTCAGCTGACGGAGACTCACAGTCTTGTCTTAGCTGACGGAGACTCAGTCTTGTCTCAGCTGACGGAGACTCAGTCTTGTCTCAGCTGACGGAGACTCAGTCTTGTCTCAGCTGACGGAGGCTCAGTCTTGTCTCAGCTGACGGAGACTCAGTCTTGTCTCAGCTGACGGAGACTCAGTCTTGTCTCAGCTGACGGAGACTCAGTCTTGTCTCAGCTGACTGACGGAGACTCAGTCTTGTCTCAGCTGACGGAGACTCACAGTCTTGTCTTAGCTGACGGAGACTCAGTCTTGTCTCAGCTGACGGAGACTCAGTCTTGTCTCAGCTGACGGAGACTCAGTCTTGTCTCAGCTGACGGAGGCTCAGTCTTGTCTCAGCTGACGGAGACTCAGTCTTGTCTCAGCTGACGGAGACTCAGTCTTGTCTCAGCTGACGGAGACTCAGTCTGGTCTCAGCTGATGGAGACTCAGTCTTGTCTCAGCTGACGGAGCTCCGTCTTGTCTCAGCTGACGGAGACTAAGTCTTGTCTCAGCTGACGGAGACTCAGTCTTGTCTCAGCTGACGGAGTTCCGTCTTGTCTCAGCTGACGGAGACTCAGTCTTGTCTCAGGTGACGTAGACTCAGTCTTGTCTCATCTGAGGGAGACTCAGTCTTGTCTCCGCTGAGAGAGACCAAGACGTTCATCTGTATTTTTAAGATCCAGGAACCGTCCGATATGTCTGTCGTCCTCCTGGGCTCTACTGATTTCCGCGTACATCCACAATTCTTGCGACCACACCGTCCCATATGTCTGTCGTCCTCTTGGGGTCTTCTGATTTCCGCGGTCAGAGAGATGATGGGTATCTGGGAATCTTCACTTCTCACACCAATGTACAGTCGTAAATATCCACACTTCTTGCGACCACACACCAATGAAGACGAATATAACGATTTGCTTTTGGAAGTCCATCCTTTGGCGAGAATGGTTTGCAGATTTTCATTCTCCTCCCGATATAGTAGACACACAATGCTGCATCGTTAATTTCCAGTCCATTTGGTAATAAACTATCCGTTTTTAAGCCACATCATCCGATATACTCCTCAACTGCGTTGTGTCCAATGATGGGTGTGTTGAGACCATGAGCAAAAACAAGCCTAGGCATCGGCAATACAGATATTTCCTCGAAATCCTCCGTGAGCCTAAAGCCCATTTCCACTCAACCTGTATACTTCACTTGTGTGCCATTTTCCGCTCGCAAAATCAGCAATCCTGGAAACAGCTATTTAAGATATCTCACATCCTTATTTGGGCAAGTTCCTGAACCCATTTAAAGACAATACATTCACTTGCGATCCCGTATCACACAACACCTCGTAAATACCTTATATAAGGAACAAGTCATCATAAACCTACGGTCAACTAATGTTGTTACTGCCCAAGTAGTAGGAAGACAGGAAATTCCTTAGTATTGAGGGTGAGGGTGATGACGTCACGTGGCGTGACGTAGCGATGACGTCACTTCCGGGTCAAAGTTCACATTCGGTAACGCCATTTCCGGTGTCAAAGGTCACTTCCGGGTCAAAGGGCACTTCCGGGTCAAAGGTCACATCCGGGTCAAAGGTCACATACGGTGACGTCATTTCCGGTCACGTCCAGGATGACGTCATGACGCAAAGGTCAACTCATGATGGGTATAAATACTGGCGTTAGTGACAGTGTGCGACATTCATCGTGCGTCATTTGCTCCGCCATGTCACGAGTTCTACAAGCCGTCCTTTCCCTTACACCCGAGGTGGGGTTACACGTCTGTGGGGATAAAGTCACCATTGTGGACGACCGGGATGTCTGTTGGTCGGGTCCGGAGTACACATCGAATACGCTTACTCTACATCGTGACGGTTGGACCAAATTTAAACGGGTGTTGTGTGGTGAACCGGACGGGAACCTCATCCACACCGTGGACCGTTCTTCGCACGTCTGTGACGTTACCAGGACCCCAGCCGAAGCTTCACCCTGATCTCCGGTGCAGTGAATAACTTACCCGCTTCTGGAGCGCGCAGTACGGGTTCGACTCCAGCTAGGACAAGGGGGATTCCTCTTCTCTCGCTGTATGGCTATGTATGGGGATTATAACCTAGAAGCTATACCCCAGAACCTTGACTTCGCTTACCCACCGGACATTCCCGGAGACGATCGGACATTGCAAGATATGACCGGACGTTGCCGAAGATTCTCGGACATTGTCGAAGATTGTTACGATTCAGACGAAGCGACCACCCACGTATTTGAAATCTCGGTGACAAGGAACTACTTTCTGTCCACGGAGGCTTATCCCCGGAACCGGAAGCCACCGCATCACCGCCGGACATGGAATACATCCCCCGATGTCACTTCCGGTCACGTGACCGGAAATGACCTTTGCCGGAAAAGGCCTTGATCTCCAGAGGTCAAAGGAAAAGAGGTATCAATTTAGCCTTTCTATACTACTTGCCCATATACGGTTTGGGTTAGCTTGATGATGTCTAACATCACTTGCATCAAGTGTCATATTTACATTAAGTTCATCTTGAACGGGGGACCTATTGCCTGTTCGGTTACCTCCGGCCCCTTTGGAGGCAACCGATTTTTGTTTCCCGAACAAGTCCGTAAAAGTTGTACGTCTATTTCAGTTGAAAAGGTGTGTTAGGCGGGATCCAGAAACAACACAGCAATGAGAAGTTTCACCTGAAAAAAACGGGCTGCTTCCATGCATTAAGTAACTGCAATAACAAACGCACAACGTGCTTTCAGAACAGCTCTGACGTGTTTTCTCAAGTTTAACAGTGTAATATTTGTATTTAAACTCGAATAAAGTCGATAACTGGGCGAAATATAGTATAATCGGATTTACCCATTATTCTGACTTGTAAAGCAAATTTGTGCATTTCAGACTTTTCATAATGTTTTCTGCGGTCGTCAGGTAACATATCCGCATTTAATAACAAACATGCAAATCGTTCATACGAACTTTCTGACTTAAGCTACATTTTCAATAGTTATGTTTTGATATATTAGAAACAGTTGCTCAATATTTTCATTGAATCTTATCATCAAATCAGCTGTAATACAACAGGGACTTTGCTCGGAGTGAACTCACCCTCGATCACAATGTATTTACAAATCGAGAAAATCATCGATCACTGCTTTTACTGTAACAAACATGCTCCGTCTGCGCAACTTATCTGTAATGTTACATAGTTTCTATAGGGTTTATTAAGAGTGCTTTTTACAGGGATCTTTATGATATGGTGGGTTGCATATATAGTGTTTGCCTGATTTAAGGGGACCCAAATGGTTTATCTAAAATCCTTGTTTTAACATGTATCTGAATGTGCGTAACCTATACAGGGTACCATGGGAATAGTTATGGTAACATAAATGGTTTATCATGAAAAATATTACATAACACCCTTGATTAAGCAACGCGCATATCTTGCTTTCAGAACAATGAGGCGTGACGTGTTTGGCGCCAGCACGAACCAAAAACATTAACCATTATGCATGACAATGAAACCCAGAAACGGATCTATGGCACAATTTCGTCAGGATTGAATTGACATTGCAACGAAAAATAAAAGATATACTATATCGTGACCTTTACCTATTACATACAGTATGGTCATTTTGTATAGATCTCATTTTGTCATATACGTTATACAAAGGAAAGTTTGTGAGGAGACCATCGTTATAGAGTAAACGAATTCAAATGGACAAACTTAATTAATAAGTATTTAAGAATAACCAATTGTATGAATACAATCAGTTTGTGAAATTATACTTTTTGGTTTTCAGTCGATCGTAGCTGTGAGGATCATGCAAGATGCGAGATATTTTGCGGCGTAGGTAAAGGCTGGTGTTTCCATGGAACGTGTGCATGTAACGAAAAGAGAGCTGTTCTCCAACCCCAGCATCCAGGTAGTATTCTCAACTCCTATTATTCTCTCACTAAGGGGCAAAATTAGATCTCAAATCTTTCACGATGTTCATAAACACCACTCGTGTTTTTCTCCGATGAATGTCGTCCGTCCGCCCAATGTTTTTCGGTTGTTCATATGCCCTTAGAGGGTGCTGATTAAGAATCTGGATTATGCCACCTTAGACCCCTCAGGAATTTGAAATATTCAAGATGGCGGCCCATGACGGATACCAAAGTCTATTTTTGGTCATATTTCGACACGCTGATGTTAGTATTTTGGGTCAGTATATTTCATCCTGACCTCACCTGACATGGAGTAATTGACCCTGGGTGCTTTTTTATAATCTCCTATGCAGGCTGTGTACATCTATAACAGTCTGTTTAGGAGCAGTCTAGCAGGTGTAAGGATTGGTTGAACGCCGATTCAGCCCAAACGCCAAATGCTAATGTTCAGCAATCTGTATTAGTAAATTGTCTTTTGGAGAGAGGAAAATCTCAAAAACTCTCAGTGACGTCATTCGTGCAGTCCACACTGAGCGAGAACAAAAGAACGGTTGTTGAATTTTCTCACATCATATCAGTTGGCTCGCATGCTTTAACATCGACCAAACTTCGTTTTAATGATCATGTTTGTTCCTCTCGGTGGACAAAATTCCGAAATTCTAGTATGTTTTGTGAAAAGTATAACGACATCAAATAGCTACCAAGGATACTTAGTTTTCTATTTACGAAGATTTTACCGCATGTTGCATGCGGAGAGGAGAACAGCGAGGTGTGATGCGACGTAAACTTCCGTAACATGCCACTAAAGTGTTGAAATATACTCCAAAGTGTTGAAATAACCTTTTAAGTGTGTCCGCAGTCACTGCCGTTATAACTTTAGTCACTGTGGAAGCCTTTGAAGGGTTATTTCAACACTTTAGTTTCAAGTGTGTGCAATTTACATACGGTAGTGATTTACTTCAATCTCGACCATATCACTGCATGGATCAAACGCGCAATGATGTATATTCATATCATTATGTCCTCTTTCTCCTGCATTTTGTCTGTGTGCCATAAAAGTAGAACGTCTATGGATATATAATGAATGACTTCACTGGCAAATATCGGAAGAGAATGTCCAAGCGATGGAGGGTTCCCTGCACGGATATTCACGTACATGTATATACCGATACCTGTACAGTTGTTTTGTGAGAAAATTAAGCTCACAAGCCATGTTCTCGACAACCAGTGAACGTTAAATGCCGTTTAGACTGCCTGTCCACTCCCCTCTAGAATCCGTCTGTGAAACCATCCTAGGCACATTTCAATGACTATGAATCGATAGACGTGCATGTGTTAATAGTGAGTTTAACGTCGCTTTCAACATTGTTCCAGTCATATGGCGACGAACCAACTACGTAAATCTTTGAAGTAACATGGAACCAGACACCCTTCCTCCACCCTATAAAACACTGGGGACAGCACACAAGACACAGACTTAGTGGTGCAATAAAGACATTTCTAGTGAAATCCATCACCCGATCAAACTCTTGAAATATCCTGCACGGTGGCAACTAGCAATGACACAATTGTCGTAGATGTGTCATTAGTTGTTGACTCCATGCACCGTAGCCAGCTGTCAGAATTGTGATATTAGCGGTTGACATCGCATGAAGAGTCGCCTGCTAATGATATAATTGTGACATTATCTGGCAACCTGATAGCTGATAATTGCGACAATTGTGTCATCAGTATTTGCCACTCTGCATAATTTCATACAGTTGCAATTAGTTAGAACCGGTCGATGGACCACATATGTGGACATGGATATATTGAGGAGAATAGCTCTAAACTCATGAACACTAAATGACCGGCAGTTACTGCTTATTTATTCATTGATGGTGGCCATTGTGGTAGACATGATAAATAGTTTTAATTAAGGATACCACATCCATGCCCACAAACACCAAGCCAAAGACACCAATATTGGTGACTTGCTGATCCGGAAGCAACAATGGTGTTGTCCTGCATGGTGAATATTATTGGTCGATGAGGATATCTGTAAGCTGTAGATGAAATAATTTCTGGATCCCGAAAACCAATTGAAGACATGCAGAAACAACAAATTCATTATGGCGGTCGTCTTGGTTGACTGGGTTTTACAAATTTAGGACATCTATTGACTCTCTGACCATTCAGGACAGTCTAGCCAAAGACATAAAAATAATATTTCAGATGATCTAGAAACAATGATCTAATAAAGCTACCGGTACTAGTACTCCGGTGGTCATCTCGGATATTTGGAATTCCTTAATGGTGCTGAGATGGCATCATGCAAATTTCTAACCAGCACATTAACAAGAATCGATGGGCTTCAATATACAAACTTCAGTAGCAATGTGGAGCGGATGCGATGTGATGGGAAAGCTGCAATCACACATGAGGATATTATGATGAACAAAGTAGACATTGGTAAACATGGCTTGGACCTTGTGACCTTGGCTTCGACATACTGACATCACCCGAATCGATATAATCAATCAAAATCAATTACTTACAATGAGTTGAAGGTATACTTGGAATTTGATCATCATTCAAACCCCTGAACTGGAGTTATGACAGTAATAGCATAATTTTCCAAATTTCCCACATTTCTGGCTTAGGTGACCTTGACCTTTGTCTGACCGTTTGAACCCAAAATAAATAGGATTATTCTCTGCCTCATGTGCAAGATCATCCTCGCGAAAACCAGGGGTATCTCTATCCTAGATATAGCCCCTGGTCCGCTTGGGCAATGTATCCCGATCAACGACACACAGCGGCATCCTGCACATATTAACCAATCAGATCACTTAAGCACCGCGACCATGGCGACCGTGACAACAGATTCGAAAACACCATAGCTTGTGCGATACCCAGTGGCAGAATAATAAATATAAGGAAACATAGTTTAAAACAAAATCTATTTGAAGAGAAAATAAACCCATTCATCTCCATTCATCTACCATCAAACATCCAACAAGCCAGGCAAATGTAGAAAACACCGCGATGTCAGTGTATCCGACCTCACCTTCTCACTGAATGACTTGAATTGGGTTGAAACGCACAGATTTCTATAAAATTTCACTGGCCTATCCATTAATATTTTATTATTATGCGTGCTTGGATTAAATATTTTACATTCGGTATCAGCGAATAGTTTAGCAGCAAAAGTAAAACTCAAACGTATTTTACCATCAGCGCAGTTTTTCTAGGTCACGTAACTGGAGTGTGGGCGGAACGCGGTTTGCTATGCAAGTCGGTCAAGGGTTCGCCTTTGGCTCCCAAATAGAAATCTTGACGTGGTGAAGATGGTGCAAGATAGGCATAAAGATTTGAACCAATTCCGGACTTGGAACAGGAGATTTTTCATTTTTAAGAAGTTTGAGTGAATTTGACCTTTCTCCTTTTGATCTAAACATGTAATAACGTTCTTCTGCACCATGGACCTGTCACCATATGAGTGAAACAACCTAAGCCAATCCCCCCCCCCCCCCCCCCCGCAATGTAGACACAAGGGAGAACACAAGCAGGGAGAAGCGGTAAAAAATTTAATACAATACAATTCAATAACCGATTTTGTTTTATCCGAATTAACTCTCAAGTCGTGTTCCTGCCCCTGATTACTCGGAATAGACATATTTATCCGGGTACGTGAGTATCAAGGTACAACACACAACCAAACCATAAACTACTCGTCACCTAATGCCATGGGATATGCGACCAGTGATATCTGGGACGAATCTATTCTCGTCCCAGGTGATATCTATTGAATGTTTTTATATTGAATGTTTCTGTATAATTGACAGAGATATCGACTTGTGTGACGAATTCGGACTGCTCTCACAAGGACTGCTCCATGTCGTTTGGTTCGGCTTGGTGTCTCGGTGACAGATGTCAGTGTGTGCCGGAGTTGGGCAAATAATACCTGATATGAGTTCGTAACTACTCGATTGTAATGTTATATCTTGAATGCTTCTTTGGTTGTAGTTGGATAATAAAAGTTTTTGAAAGTCTCCAGAGGGTGATCGCTCGTAAATGTTATAAACGGTCCATCGGTTCTTGTGCACTTCAGCCCAATCAGTGCAGCCGATCAGTCTGCCAGGCCTGTATGATTTGACTCACACTGACAGTAAATCTGTGGATGTAACTTCTCTTAAGAAAGTGGAGCATTTATTAGAAGATAATAAATGAGAAAATGGGGGTTACCATACTCCTTAATATGGCAGGCATATGATTGTGTATCATCGAATAACCACACCCCTGAACACATAAACTTGACATTTTTCTTGCTTGAAGCTCATTAAATCAAACTTCCTCAAGGCAAATTTCTGTTTTGATATATAATACTAAACACATATAGATCTTGTTGAATATGTAATAAAAACAGAGGGTCAGATGCTTTCTTGGAAAATAGTAGCAGTATAACAGATAAACTGAGCCTTTCCAGTCCTGTGTCCAGGAGGGGTGGAGGATGAGGAATCAGGGTGAGGTTGGGAATATGCTACAAGGTTCGCCTATAAAGCATTTACACGTTTACCTTTTGTAGAAAGCCAATACAGATGAATTTTTAGAGGTACCACAAGCAGAATCTTCAACCTCATGAGTACTTTGTGCTCTCCAACCGTTCAATCTTAATATCAACTTGTCTGGTCATACCTACCCCTCTTTCGGGCTGCCAGCTACGCATAAATAGTTTGTTGTGTCCGATAGCAGTCTCGACTTTGTGCAGACGAGTTAACCTCTATATGATACATTCGTTCCACTGCAGTTAATTTTGGAGGAAGGGTTATGAGAGTTAATTCCGATCCTTACTATGAGATTCCTTAAATTATGATAATTTCATGATTATGAAATGAAGGGATGTCCCTTCAATGAAGTGTTAACGATAAAGGCTGTGTGAGGAATGATGCCGGATCACGTAATCAATTCTTGATTCTTGATCCTAATGGCTAAGGATTGTTGAAAGGTAATGTGATGAATTGACTCCTAACAAGTCATCCAACTTCAGCACGAATGAAATAGCGGTGCTTTCGAGTCTCCGACATGGGATTCGCCGCATATATGTTGAAGTATGCGTACTTCCGTGTGATGAGGGTGTATACTGCGACGGTTTGAAGAGGAATATTTCATCGAGTCAGACAAACCATACACTATCTAATCGCAATAATCGATTCAAGTCAACGTTAAAATAACTAGGGGTGTTGTGTGGAAACAATTAGATTGCTGCGAACATTAAATGAATCCGAATTAAGAAATAAAGACCGAGGAAGAGGTTTCAAATTTCCCAGATAAACACCAGTTGGCACGAGTCCAGCAGTTTAGACCCGAGGCCGCAGGCCGAGGGTCTAAACTGCTGGACGAGTGCCAACTGGTGCCGCAGGCCGAGGGTCTAAACTGCTGGACGAGTGCCAACTGGTGCCGCAGGCCGAGGGTCTAAACTGCTGGACGAGTGCCAACTGGTGTTTATCTCGGAAATTTGAAACCGACTTCCGAGGTCTTTCTTTCGATTCGGACATGCACAGTAGAATATTTTTTACGAAATTTTATCAAATTAGCTAAAATATGTTAGTGTATGCCATCCACATTGATCAAAATAATTTTTGAATGGGGCGTCACATCCCAGCTGGTCAATGCGAACATTGCTGCAAACTGCGGGAAAGTATACATTTCGCGCGCGCATCTCTGCAGGTGTTCGCCGGTGTTTATCCGGAATTCAACACCACTTTCGGTATAATGCTATAACATTGAGACGGACTGAAGGTATGTTCGAATGGAAAATTAGAACTTCTGAGATAGAGATATGTTGTTTCCACATATTTCTGAAAATTTTAAAATTTAATTCATGAAATATTCCTGCAATATTATACAAAGATTTTGAGTCTGATACAAATTTGGTATGCAAACCAGTTATAGATATAATGAGATAGCAAAATAATGGCATATTTCAAGGAATCTTAGCGTAAGTTGGGGGTGTGGGCGGTGGTATTAGGGAGAAGTGTCGAAATTTGGAGTCTCTATATATAACCCCATGCTTTATATAAATCATGGGGTTATATATAGAGACCGCATATTTCGACACTTCTCCCTAATACCACCGCCCACACCCCCCAAAACTCTTGTTTTGCGGGTCTGTGGACGGCACTGAACACTAACGTTCATATTGACGCCCAAAGCAGAAGACCATATCGTGTTAAAAACAGCACTGGGCGATATTGTGGACAACCCATTTCGTTGTGTTTATTGAGGACGATCTAGTTAATGAGCTTTATAACCCTTCAGTGACATATTTTAAGTACATCTCTTTTCATACTTGTTTTCGTACCTGAACACTTTTACATGTTTAAAACACAACACACCGAGTGGGCTTGATAATTTTATTTCTAACAACAAAATTATCTAACACTACAGTCCAGCGTGTTATACAACATTAATAACTGAACTAGTGCACTGGCAGGCATATTAAGCACTGTAGGCCATTTTAAACAAAGCATCATCAGCAAGCATCATAAGTAAAACATCATAGATAGATAAAATAATAACAGCATATATATGTCTGGGCAAAGCATCACAGGCCACATTTAAAAGCACCATTAAGCCACGAATGGTAAGTCCATGAGTGATATTTCACTATACATGCAGAATGTATCTCAGTTTAATATACACGTATGTGTAATTAGCCCCGCCACCCAATTCAATTGTAAAGATGCTAGCCCCATATAGGGATAGGGAGGGAGGAAGCAAATTTAAAAACAGAAAGCGAGGCAATTATGGCACATGACACTAAAAGGCAAAGACGATTTCGAAAAGCAGCCAGCATAAATGAGAAATTCACAAGTGCCGCGATTTATAAGCACTGTATCAGCGCGGCCTACTGTAATACACGGTAATAAGGAGACGCCCTCTAGCGGCAGGAACCGCGGCAACAGTCGGCATGCTGTGTTTTACGACAACTATCAAAAGTTTCCCCCGAAAGGTGTGCATTTCAGTGTTTAGGATATGCACACTTTCATTGGCAGTGTATTCTACATACCGGTAGTGTTTTATTTATTTATTTATTTTTCTAAAATATGTCGTTAAGAAACCGTTAGTGTGCGAGCGCCATTGTGTAGAAAATAAAAATGTTAATGGCATGTATATCGGAAGAGAGTAACTAACAATTTTATCTGTTGGATGACATAAACGTATCCAAGATCGTATTTATTACAGATGTGGATGGCATAGCCCGGTGAAGGGAATGATTGCTTTGTGACGTTGTTCCTCGCAGGATAGAGCAGAATCCTCTGATAGAAGTAGAGAGTATACAATGCTGCTGCATGTAACGCATACCAAAACATGGATCACGCACAGCCAGAGAAAAAGGTGACGAAGGATCTGTCCTCGCCAATCAGTGGTGAGGTTGTTAGTTCACCAATAAATGATGATGAGCAATGAGTGTAGATTTAATCACAAATAAATGATGATAGCCATCACCAATTAATTGCGATAGTGAGATATGATTATAACTCAACTCTATTTATTGGTGATGCTCTAATAACCCTATTCGGTACTATCACAATTTTCTGACTGTGAGTCATTTTTATTACCGTTATTCTGTATTGAACTTTAAAAAAATATATGAATGACCAAATTTACCTGATTTTGCTATTTAATCATATGATCTTCACCATCAGTTTTCAGAACGGGTTGATCCTATATATTTTAGATCATTTTCATTTGTTTCGGGTGCCAAAAATGCTCTCCAAAGAGTCATAGATCATAAGTCTTGTTCGATAAGAGGATTCATAATGATCACCCACAGTGTGAACGGCGGTTATTTTCCCTCAATGTATAGGTTTTTTCCCAGCACGACTTATTTCGTAATATTTAAGTTAGCTTTCGTGACATATTCCCGTTAATTCATGACCTGCATTTGTGACCGTTTGGTTGGCCCCAATTAATCCACTAAAGTTGAACTATCTACTGTAATTTATCCATAATATCACGAATGACTTACCATGTGTATTTTATTTGACTTACATTGTATTACTGGTTCCCCATGGCGATTGAAAAGCCTTAGCTCATATTTCTACCTTTATTACGTGAGTAACTGTCATGAGAAGTGGCCAAAAATATTGTATTTCCCCAGTTCTAGTGGTTTTCCTCAGCCTGATTCATCCATAATGCAGAGATTAAACATGGCACATGCCTTGTACAACTACTCATGACACAATTGTCGCAATTATCATGCGCATCATCTGCACACCGAGTCCATCAATACAGCACCCAGTATGCCATATTTTGATGAGATATGACCCCACAATCGCTCAAGTAGGCCCCTGAGCACCTGCCAAATGTTCACTTTCGCTACTACGCCTCGACTGCACATGCGTTGCGTTGACATCACTTGCCGTCCAAACCACGCCAGGCGTCCTCTACACGCCGAGCCATTCAAGATGACACACTGCGCCGACCATGCACGCCAAGTAGAGCTCAACTACACCTACTTCATTGGGGTTTTCCCCAGTTTTGAGTGTAAAGCCCGTGTTTCCGCTTTTTAGGGTTCCAGGGAAAAATCCCAATAAAGCATCTAACCTACACCTCACGTGACCGACCTCGACGATTGCTTCCGTGTAAAATCCGTGTTCCGCATTTTATTGTTCCAGGAAAACTCCTAATTTTGCATCTACCCCATCCACCACCTGAGCGGCCTCGATGGGCGCGTCAAGTTCAACGGACGCGACGTCATCCGCCCACCGCATTTCGACCACATTTCCCACCACCGCCTCAGAAATTCGACAAGCTTTACGCTTTATATACTACTCAGCTAGTTACCATTACCCACGCCGAGGTCGACGAGGTCGACGTTCAGTTCTCGCACACACCGATTTAGATTGTCAATTCATAGAGATTGGCGAGCTCACGAGGAATAAAACTGATAGGTGTTTCTGATTGGCTGAAGCTCTCTGGTATTAGACATTAGAAATTTCCAGGTAAAAATATGGCGATATTTAATCGGACAAGTAAGGATGGGGGAATTGATGCCGCACAATCTCTGACACACTCTTTCCCCGATTACCAAAAGTTAATTCGTATAGTGGTGTGACAATGGTGTGATAACCCTCAATTTCTTCTATTTCATGTCTCATTGGAACCTAGCTAGGACATTTTGTCCTGATTGGAACCTAGCTAGGACATTTTTTTCCATATTGGAACCTAGCTTGGACATTTTTCCCGATTCGCAGCGAAGTGTGAACGGAGAAGTCGACTTGTCTACAAAGATGAGGAGAAGGGATATATGCCTGGGACATTTTCTCTTTTCACACCAGAGTAGGCTACGTCTTACGACGCTGTTCTATTCGACATCACTTGAGCATTCACAATATAAAACTTCTGCTTATTCCCCTGGATTTTTTTTTATTATTATAATCATATCGGACCCCGAGATAAATCGTCCAATGAGAATGCAGAATTATATCGGACCCCGAGATAATCGTCCAATAAGAATGCATAATTATATCAGACACAGAGATAATCGTTCAATGAGAATGCAGAATTATATCGGACCCCGAGATAATGGTCCAATGAGAATGCAGAATAATATCGGACCCCGAGATAATCGTTCAATGAGAATACTTTTGGAAGAAAAAAAAACTTTTTTCCATGTGCCTTCTATGCTCTCGTATAGAACATACTTTGTCGTGTAAGAATAAAGAAATCAATTGCTGGCGTTAATAGAGAGAGAAATTCTCTTGCCGCACCTCCTTTGTTCCACCCAAGTTATCTTGTGTCAGAAGGTGAGACACTGTCAAGAGACGATGTAGATTCCCCTGACATAATATAACAATTATTGCAGTCCAATGAGATATTCAACTCGTGCCATGTTTATCCAAGAACTGGAAGAAAAAAGGTTCTGGAACATACATATTGATAAGTTTCTACCCGATGATTGTTGCGTTATAATTCCCTTATACATCTATAGTCTCTTCGGGGATTACGAACTACCATAGATCACGTAAAAATGATGGAACATGGCACGTCCTTGTCCCAGCGAGAGATCGAACATCGGGGCATGTTAGTTTGCCTGACACAATAATCTCTGCCCAGTTTATGAATTTCTCGTCGACAACTTGCGATTTTAATTTGCCCAAGCGTCCCTGGCGACCAAATATCCAACATGAAATCAGTTTGCAGGTCTTCTGGGAGTGATTATTCCAGATTCCGTTACTCCTAATTCATATCAATACATCTATTGATGACCGAGATCGACGAAATCAGGCAAATAAAAGTTAATGACGAGTACACAGCACTCTGAGATCAAATAAATAGGAAATTAGAAAAAAATGTAATACCGGAATATAATAGCGTATATATATAAGTTTTCTCTGAAGCTCTCACTAAACTATATATACAAAGTTTAGCATTTCAAATGCATGTGTGAACATTCTGTTGGAATTGATAATTAGCATATCCAATTCAATAAGCAGAATTGGAAGTCTAGACAAGTCATGATGCCGAATACAGCTTGTGGGGAAAATGAGGTCGTATTCTTACATGCATTCTCCAATATTCAGCCAACATAGATAAAAACGCGATAGTTGATCTCCTGGGAGCAACTTGTTTGATCTACTAAAACATCCAGTGCCTCTGTGACTCAAATGTTCACAGCATCAGCGCCCATCCAGACACTGACTAGAGAGCGCAATCAAAGAGCACAGATGACAGCTCTTGGAACGCAGTCAAGATCTCCACTGACGTCAGAATGGCGTTGTGTCACCTCTGGGTTCATCTTTGTCTGTCTTGGCTCCTTGCTCTTGGCCAAAGTTCTGGTAAGTCAAAACATTACTTATATTTCTGTAACGCCCATGAACGTTATACCCAGTCGTATAGATGTAGTGGTCTGATACTAGTGAAAAACGAATAAGGCCTACCGGTACTTGAAATACAGAAGCTGGACAGCTTATTTTCTCAACCAAATCGCTGAAAATATTACGCTTTCTATGTTCCAGGAACTTAACGTGTGTTCATTAAAAATGTTCCTACGTTAATTTGGGTGCTGGATACAATAGCGCCATATACGAAAACTTTGACGCTGGCAAGCGTGTGCCAATACGACGAAGTCTGCCTACCAACTGTTCAGCAAAAATACCTTTTTACGTCCATTTCATTTGTCAAGTTTGCGGGGGGGGGGGGCGTGGCGGGAGTCTGAGAGAGAGAGTGTCCCTGGCAACGTAGGAACTGGAAACATTTGATCGGTGTAAGAACTTTTAATTTGTGTCACAATGTCTTCTAACAATGGCGATTAACGGAAAATGGCGAATTTTACTTTCATCCTAAAATGTTGCATTATTTTGATTCCTAGATAGTAGTAATTATGAATCCCATTGGATTTGATGAGGTTTACTAACAATTACAAGTAAATGCTTCCGTTACAAAATATTTTGATTTAAAATGTATTTTGATTATTGTCCCACTGCACACAGGTGGGTGTCTCAGTGCGCCCCGTACAGTACCTGGGACATAGTGGGGCACTTTTTTGTTACTTTTTAAAATGTAATTCTGGAGAAAAGTATAACAGATATTTCAGAATCTTTGGTATGATTATGTCATACTAAATATTAGTTATAAATAGAGCTTGAAGGCTATACAGGAAAATAATAGCAGTGAATATTTCATAAAAGTGAAAAATGTCCCAGTGCATCCAATCTTTCCTATTAAACGACAATTGAAAACGATACGTGATAAAATAAACATTTTCTACTGTGCAATTTTTGCTTTCTATTTGTTTGTTTGTTTTGTTTTTGATCTGTCTTTTTTTTTGACCGGCAAAATTGGA